>JBBBDQ010000703.1:1417500-1442500 GCA_037127315.1 Ascarosepion bandense | reverse complement strand
CCGCAGTCACGATTTATGAAAATATTAATTGACACTTCATGTATACTTCACCATGAAAATAGCAAACAAAAACTTCAAATGACACTAAAAAAAATCAGTCATGTTGTATAACAAAAATGTTCTAAAATGTCAGTAAATCTTTAAAATATCTAATTTGTAATTTTTGGGAAGAATTACAGCACAATAGCTTAAAATATGTAAATTGTAATTTTAAAAAAAGTATTGCAAATATAAAGTTATCTCCTATACACCATACAATTTTGGAATCTGTGTTGTCTTACATGTATACTCAAAACTTGTAATGGTTAAACCACAAGAAATTCATATTAGGCAATTACATTAATTTTGTTTTTTAGGTCATGCTCAAGGAATTGATTGCTTGGGAAAATAAAATAAAAAAAACTATATCACCTTTTTTGCTGTTTTAATCACCATATTGGGAAACTTATTCATGATTAATAGAGGATTAAAATAAAAGTAAATATACATAAAATGTCTAAATTATTTAACTAAGCATGCTTATATATATATATATATATATATATATATATATATATATATATATATATATTGTGTTTGTGTGTATAATCTAAATCTAAACTTATTTATAAGTTGAACTTTGTCTGTGTGTGTGTCCGTTACCTATAGACTCTGAAACGGCTGAACCGATTTTCTTGAAAATTTACACAGTTGTACTATAAGCCTCTGTGAGTGTTCTTAGCTAGGTTTTGTGTCGAGATACCCCCGATAAATATTGAAAATCGATGATCGAAAAAATCAGGTTATAGAAGGAGTGGTCCGATTTTAATCAAATTTGATACACTCATAGACAAAGACATAAGAAACGATATTCAGAAGTTTTAAGGTTACAATTCTTACAATAGTGCAGAAAATTGATAATATATATATAAAAGCTTTCATTTCACCCGAGCAACGCCAGACTATACTGCTACTGTGTGCATAAAAGGGGAATTGACATGTCAGATTCAAATTCCAACTAAAGCTGCTGTATTCAATTTCACACAAATACTCTTGGAATTGTATGAGTTCTCTCCTCCCCTCAGCTTGGCATTAATAGCAGATTGAACTAGATTTTTTATCTTTGTTTGGTAGCCAGTCTAGGAGAAAGACAACTTTTGATTTTAAAACCAGTTGCATGTGAGGTTAGCAACTTCACCCTGTAAAAAACCTTTTTGATCTGGAAACACCAATTGTGAAAGGATTTATTCAAAAGATTTCTACATACAGGTGAACATACAGGTATTCATTAAAACTATTCATATAAAACATATTTAGGTCTGAATCAAAACAAAAAAAAATTGAATAGAAAGAATATTCTAAATTGAACAATTCATCATGGGCTGAAATGGTGTTTAAATCAATGGACCTAACTTTATTTTGTCTTAAGGCTGCGTCACATTGGTTCCCATACAATCACTAAAGCTAAGCAACATTGAGCCTGCTCAGTACCTTGATGGATGACCAACTTAGAAATACTAGGTGATGTAAGCTTGTATGTGTGGGCGGTGTAATGGATAATGGCTCAGAATTGTTAATTAGAGAGTTGAGTTCCAATTCCTGTTGGGTTTGTTATATTTACTTATATGCAAACACCTTTGGGAAAGGCATGAGTCCACCTCTTCTCATCCCAGTAATGATTTAATTAGTAAAATTTGTATTACTAAAATCATTATTATCTCTACTTTCCAAATTCTTCCAATGTAAAAATATTCTGGCTTTAAATAACCTGCAAAATAAATGATAAGCTGTAGAAACTGAATCAATTAATCATAACCTTATTTCCCAAAAGTCAACATTCTAATGTGAAAGTCATGGATGACTGTTCATGTGTTGTCACAAATAGACTTTAAGAGAAATAAAGAATGAACCAGGAATAAAAGCCCTGCATATGTTTATTTCTTATGGTATTTTTCTTCTGAGACTAAGAGTATATTTAACATTTGTGTAAAAGATATTATGAAAAGGAAAATAACAGAAAAATTGTTTTTCACCCTATTTTGAAAACAACAGCTTTTGAAAAATGAATGTTTAATTATTGTTACATGATTAAAAATAGTAAATAAAAAATTATGTGATGTCAGTTTTTTTTTTTATTAGAAATAAGGTAATTAGATTTTTGAGTTTGTTGTTGAAAAAACTAAATTTGCAATAATTATTTTAGACTGAGCAGATTTTATCTGGCATTTCCCCGTTTCATATTTCATACATAAAGAAATTATGATAAATAGAATTGTAAGCCTGCGTATATTTCTACTATGTCTGTTTGTTTCTCTTATATAAAGTGTGGAATCACAGTAGGGTAATGGATAGCAGCTTGGATTGAGATATTGGAGAACTGACTTTAAAATCCTGTTGAGTTTGTTGTATTCACTTACCTTGGGAATGGTATGAATCCATCTCTTTTTCTTTTCAGTTTTGGATAAATGAAAATATGGACTGAGTCCTATAGGCTTGGTTGACAATCATTCTAAAAGGACAACTCTGAATTGAAAATCTCCAACTATGGATTAAATAATCCTCATCAACATGCAATTCACTAAGCATGGTGTGTATGGCTATACCCACTGAAGACATGGTCAGTCAGGGAGGGGTTTCTCCAACTGGAGTGAGAAGGCTCTGGATTTGGTTATAGATATAATATGTATGCACACATACACACACACACACACACACACACACACACACTATATATATATATATATATATATATATATATATTATAAAAGATTTGTCACTTAGCTGATTGATGTTACTTTCAGTATCTCAGCTCTGGAGTTTTATAGATGGGCCATCTAGAAATCTAGAAATCATTCCATCCATTCTGGTATAAGCAATTGACTGCTTATACTTCCTGATTTTTTTTTATATGCACTTTTCAATGGTGCAAATTTTATTTTTATAAGGTATGTGTGCATGTGCCTGTCAGTGCATACATGTAGAACCTTATTGCTATTTGTCCTTTTTGGTGTGTGTGTTTTTTTTTTGTTTTTTTTTGCTTACTCCTTAACCATAACTTCATTTTTTTCTTTCAGTTGTTGCCATTTTTACTTCTGGTTTTCTAGACATATGCTATTAATTTTTTAGTATTCTAGTGTTTTCTTGAGTTAGGAAAACTGCATTCCATTTTTTGCATTAATAATTAATTTTAATGCTTAAATAAAGTATGGTAAACATACACACACATGTAACACTATTTTTGGTATTGAGAAGGGAAAGGAAGAAGAGAAGGAAAAGAGGTAATAACTGAATTTTTCTTTCTTTCTTTAGAGCTAGGCGAGAGATATGTTTAGACCACACAAGTGAGATAGGTAATGTTTTTTATGACCCTTGAATGCTGTCAAAGATTTTATTGCAAAAGTCGAAAATCTATTTTCACTAAAAATCAGTTTTTAGGTTAATTTAAAATTTAATGACCATTGAGAGAAGCAAAAGCTGCCTGCAGGGCAGGTTTGCCTGGTGGCATGGTTGATTTTGTGACCCTGGTGACTGTTGTCACTTACTGAGAAGGAGACAAAATTCCTGGAAATAGTCCCATAGACCTTTAGGGAATTTTGTGATGCTGTGAATTAAAGGAGAAACAAATGATTTTCTTTTCGACCAAAGTTAAGTAATTTTGTATAGCAACTGAAATGATAAAATACAGATGCAAAACAACCACGCACATCGAAAGCGAAAAGAACAATAATTAAAATTTGAACCTTGAGCTGAAACACACCCCTTAGGCCATGGTGAGAGGCTCTTAAACAGAAGAGAAAGAGGAGGGGTCTATCAGATTACCAATGAAAAAGTGCCCTGGTGGATTTTAAGGAAAGTCAAAGGAACATTCTACGCTCCTTGAACCATAGTGGGAAGCACTCACACAGGAAAGTGGGAGACAAGTTGATCAAGTGACCAAAAAGAGGATTCTTTATTGTTCATTTCAAAATGCTAAGTATCCAAAAGAACATTCAACCACCCCAAGAATCAGTATAAACAGATGAGTCAGTTGAGTAGAGTTGACTACCATAGAGTTGAATCTTTACAGAGCATGATAACACGAGAGACATATTGCCAGGCGACCGCCTGCCTTAGAAGAAACTCCAATTTTAGCCTGGTGCCAGACCAATCAACCAGTAGAAGATGTGGGTTGGAATTATAGTTTTCTGCTTGCAAGAGTGATAAACTCTAACTAAATACTCTACTGAACAGAAAGTATGTATGTAAATTTCTTGTTGTTAATTTTACAAAGATTTCCTTTTTTATTGTGGCTCCCAGCTCTGTCTGGATCATCAATGAAGTGGATTTTTGGCAACTTTCAGCCCAGACCAGCTTTGTGATGAATCAAACATATAGTGGGTAGATCCCAGTTTTGAATGAAGTGATTGTAATGTCCAAACTAATATTGGTAAACTCTTCCTAAAATTAATTCACAAACATTTGACTATAAGAAAATTTTGTCTTAACATGCTCAACATCACAGTAAGAACATAAAGCAATTAACCACCAACAAATCCTACACCACTTAGGAAAAAGCCAAAAAAAAAAACAAAGATAAATAAATATTATAACATTTATTAGGTAAAGACATTACTCACACACAAAGATATAAAATTATGTCATACTTTATATGAATACAAAAAAATTGGGAAATAGCAGCAGAAAAATCAAATGGCCCTGACGAGTGAAGACATTTTAATAATGCCGTCATGAAACTACAAAGTTGGCATGACTGAAATGACACTACTCAGCTAAGTGACAAGTTTTTCCACATTAATTATATATATATATATATATATATATATATATATATATATATCGATTGTTTAATTACTTAGTTTTTGGTCATAATAGAATTAGACCAGTGCACATTTGTATTAAAAAGTGTTCAATACAATCATATTGTAGAACTTTTGAATATTTTACATTTTTAAACGAGTTATTACGCGACCTAGATTTCTACCATGAGGTTTTGGGCATCAACATGAAAGACTAGCGGTGTGGGAGTTCACATGTACACAGGTACACACACACCAAATGAACAACATCAGAATTTTTATAGAAATCTTCTATAAAATGATATAGTACTTTAAAAAGAAAAATGTCAAAATGCATGTAGTTAAAAAAATTTTAAAATCGATGAAGGTGACATAGTACAATAACACTTTAATATTGGATTATAAAATCCAAAATACTCTAACATTCGATGATGTATATTCAAATATGTACTGAAAACCAGAAAAATGGTCTGAAATATAGAAAAATATATCTAACCGAATGCTAGTCCACACGCAAATGCAAACACCAATTTTCACTGGCTGATAGTTACCAGGCATGTCTTTTTGACCACATCACTAGTGGAACAGTTTTGGTCTTCATTAAGTACCATAAACTCATGATCCTGTGCCAAACTATGTCAAATTCCCTTCTTTTATGTGCAGTGTCCTGTCAGGACATTGCAATCATGGCTCTTCATAACTTCTTATCTCTCATAGTTATTTGCCAAGTCTGTTTTTTTTTTCTGATACTGAGCAGGTGTTCTTTTTGTTACCATTTTCTTCAAAACTTTCTTGTTGCTTACTCTGTTCATAGTATTCTCAGTATCCTTCTGTAGAACCACATTTTTGTTGCCCCTAGTTTCCTCTTTATTTCAGGTGAGGTTGTCCAGCCATATAATAGGATTCATATCACATTGCAGTTCAGCACTCTTTTCTTTGTTTGTTTGTTTTGTTTTTTTTTAATTTTTATGTTATATAATTTAATGTTGCTGTGATGAATCTTGTGGGTTTTGTAACTTCTTACAATGTCTGAAAAATGTTTTATTATAAAATGATTTTTTTGGAATTGTGTTCTTATTTTGTTTGAAAAGAAATCTTGTATAATGGCAACACCTTATCTCAATAATTCACACAGGTGAATGTTTTTCTTTTACCTGATGCTCGGAATCTTAAGCTTTAAATTTGTTAATCTTTTGTTCAAACACTTACAGCCAGCTTAAAATCTTCTCTTTTTGTTATTGTTTTAATTTTACTGTTTATTTTTTTCAGCTTCTATTTCTAAAATAATTATTTCCTTTTTTCCCCTTTTCTTTGGTAAGATTTTAATGTCTTTTTTTTATATAGAGGCAAACGTTTAAATCACCTTATTTGCTTAAGGATGTGTGTTGTGGTGCATTGGATATCGGCTCGGAACGAGAAATCGGGGAGCCGAGTTCAAATTCCAGCTGAATTCATTGCCTTCACTTATGCGCAAATACCCTTGGGAAAGGTATTAATCCGTCTATTCCTTCCAGTTATGGGTTAAATAACAGGACAGATTGGGTTCTATAGCCTTGGTTGGCAACCAGTCTACCGCAGAAAGCAATGGCAACTTACTACGGGATAATCTTCTGCCCAGTCAGTCATGTCTCTTTCGAGACATGATTACCCAAGCGTGTATCATGTATTGCACTTAACTGACTGATTTGCTTAAATGAAAAACAAAAGCAAACTCTTTTTTTTCTCCAATATAAACTTGTATAAAAAAAATCTCCCTGCAATAATTCTACATTCATTGTTTTTAAATAATGTTTTTTTTTTTACAGCTTAGCTTAAAATGCTTTTAAGTATTCATTGAAAATAGTATTTGGTGTGATTATTTACAAGCAGAGTCGACAATCTCTTCAAATAGCATTTATAATGAAATAGATTACAGCCATATTGTGTTAAACTAACAGTTCTTGTCTAATCCCCAAAATTAAGCCTGATTTATACTTAAATAGGTGAATGTTTGGGAATACTTGGTAATGACTTGGAATGCAAAATTGAAGAGTCCAATTCAAATCCAAGTTGAATCCATTACATTCACTTATGTGCGAATAAATCCATCTCTTCTTCCCCCCAGCTATGGGTTAAGTAGCAGGATTACATCTTATAGCCTAAGGTGATGACCAGTCTATTGATAAAAGCAAGGCAGCCTACTGCAGGAATTATTCTGCCAAGTTAGTGATTAATCAAAAAGAGTCGATCATCTAAGTGTGCCTCATGCAGGGCATCTAAAGAATTAAGTATTAATGAATGTTTGTTGGGATGTAGCTAAACTTTGTATATTGGTTTATACAGAATTTTTATTGACTTAGTCGATCTTCTTTTTTTCTACTGGAAAATTTCAGCTTGTGGATTTCTTGAACAAGCTTGTGTGAATGCATAGTAGAACAGGGTTTACAAGAAATAACGAAAAGACAAAACTTATTAAGAGCTACAAGGGATGGGAAGATGTGGAGAACCATGATTGCCTATATTCTGAAGGGACATAGCACATAGAAGAACTTTTTGTATTGAGAAATCCTACAGTTCTGCCATTTTAAATATGCAGTGCCTCTACCTGTGTGTTCCAGGAACTGTCATCCCCTGACCCCCTACACTTAGCCCTTGTCCAATGAAATAGGTTAATTTCTTTACTACTCTCATTTTATGTCATGTTTTTTTCTTTTTCTTAATCACTGATTCCTGTTTGCCATTTATGAATATGCTTGGTCTCATGATTGAATAATTTGAATAAAGTGTATGCTGATTCTTTCAATTGTCTTACACTTCCATGTTGTTCCTTATCTTATATTTGAATTTCATTCCATAAAGATTAGTGTGCCACAATCTCTCTTCTCACACATGATCATCTATGATTTTAAAATTTCTCTATGGATCACATGTTTTTGGCATTCCTCAAGTCTTATGTTTAGTCAGGAGGCTTGTCTAGTCCTTGTACTCGCTTTTCTACAATTGCATGGAACGTTTTAAATACAGTTCAGAGTCATTGAAACTTTGGTAAGGCATTGATATAAAGGGAAATCGTTTTTGAATATTGTTCTGATTTTGTACGGGCTCCTTATTGCCAGGAACATTTTTTGTTATGCAAAATGGCTGTTCAAGATTTGTGGCTGATGATATTAAAATGTTTGCAAGGTAGTTGTTTCTTTGAAGAGTGTGGTTTACATTGGGACATGCCTTGTGTTTAAGACAAACTTTGCTTGGTATTGGAAGCAGTAGAAGAATTGAAAACATACAAATAAAAACAGTTACGTTTAAGAACTTAATAAATATTTTAATATTCTTCAATTTTAAAACTATTTGTACTAGTATCGTATTTGTTATTTTTACAAAAGGTTGATAAGTCATAAAAAACAAATCAATCAATGGATTATTACATTCTGGTTGGTTATGTGGAAAGTGGAATCAACAAGTTGAGTTCAGATTCTGACTTAATCAGTGGTATTCACTTTCACACTATTACTCTTAAGATTTCTATGGATTAGCATTAAATACTTTGCTCTCAAAGCTATTACTATTCATAGATAAAGAAAAAGTATCCGTGGAGATCAGTGATCATACATTCTGAAGGGACATTGAAATTTTAAAAAATAAAAATTTCTTCACCTTTTCCCAGAGTAAATGGATTTCCAAGTGGATGTTTGTGCTTAGGACTAAGGTGGGGAAAATAATCAAATGTGACTATATACCTGAAAATGGTAGGGACTGAAACTAAAGTTGTGATGCTTGTAGGTCAAATACTTAGCAAAATAGTGTGAAGTCAAATGTTAATATAACACTTGATTATATTTGTTAGTGAAAATCTATTGAAAAACTTCAGCAAGTAGTGTAAGCTTATTTTCTTACACCCTCCCTTGGTATGTGAAATGTAAATGAAGAAATGCCAGACAAAATCTCTTTGTCTTTTCCCTCTCTTAATATTTGTTGCAACATTTTTTTTTTTTTCAACAATGACAGCCAAAACTACTTTAAAATGTTATTGTTTAATTTCTAATTGTAAGACTTATATTGTATAATTTGCGATTATTGTATTTTCTCATATAATAAACACTCTCCACCCAACGGAAATGTTCTATTAAAAAGTCAACCACATTATTTAAAAGGTCATTGCTTAGGACAAGTCAGTTTGTTGAGATAACAGTACCTAGACATTGAGACACACTCAGAATAAAACTTATATGATCAATACAATAAGAATTTTTAACCTCATAGTAAAGTATTTAAATGTTTCTCAAATTGAAAACATTGGGTTGCTAAAAAATGCTCTATAATTAAACAAGCAAAATATATAAACCACAATAAGAATCACTCTCTCTCTCATTCTTATATATATATATATATATATATAATATTTAAATAGTTATTAGAGTTAAATTAGACCAGTAAACAGTTGTTTTTAAAAAGTTATCAACAAATAAGAAATTTAACATGCACAGATTTTAAATATTAAAATTAGAAAGTTCAGCCATTTGGTATCATTTGGCTTTATAGATTAAGTGATTTCCTAACACTTTATGTTGGACATACAACAGAAATTTTAAAACACATAACAGGAAGTTTAAAATAAACAGAGGAGTTAGTCAGAACGAGTGAAATAGTATTGTACATATGTTCATCCAGCTTTGTATGAACCCCACAATTTTTTTTAATGTGTATACTACACATCCAGACATTATTTTGGACTTTCTATTGACCTTTCAATAATGCCTGACAATACCAAAAGGTTGAAACCATGGTATTGTAATATTTCTAATATATATATATATATATATATATATATATATATAGAGAGAGAGAGAGAGATAACCACTTAGAAGTTAGAAAAAACTAAATAAAAATTTGAAGACAAACCTTGTCAATATTGTTTAATAAAATTTGTTTCAAAGCACACCTGGCTGTTAGGGAGCTAGCCAGTCCTTGTTCTGTTGCAAATGCCTGCACAGGCACATTAGTTTTTGTTAATCATCCACAGTCTCCCTGTGTTTAATACTGCAACTAAGAACCTCAGTTACAGTGGGAGAAAGTGCATAATCTGGCATCCTCCACAGTTTTATATAAAAGTCAGATGCTCCAACCCTCTGTTATGTTGACTTGTGACTTCATGACAAATGTAAGACTTTCATTAAAGCAGTAATTTTTTTTTTGCAAGTGTCCAGGATAAATTATTTATCAAATAGTCTTTGGACCTGTTTTTCATTTTCACATAATCTTTTATAAATCTGCATAAGGTTAAATTTTGTCTGTGTATCTCAATCTTAGATAAGTCAAAGAATACAATCCAGTCCATACTATATATATATATATATATATATATATAATAATAATAATAATAATAAAACCGACTCTGTACGTATTCTAATCTTAAAATGTTACACAAGTAATTTTTAAAGACCACGAATAACCAGCAGAGTCTAACTCCGTTACTGTCCTCGGCTATAGAGCTTTGGACAAAGAGGGGAAAAAAAAGAAAACTGCGTAGGACCGACAATACATACGGTTCTTCACAGTAAAGAAAAAAAACCCTCGAACGGAACGAACCACCAGGAAAGAAAAGTGCTCGATACTAAACTAACCAAAAAGTGTTAACAAAAAGGCAGTTACGCAGAGCAAAAACACACGAAAAAATCGCAAGATCGCCAAGACCTACCGCGGTTTCGCACAACGGCTCGTCAGGGCTTTTTTTTTTTTTCTCTTTCGAGACATGATTGCCCAAGCGTGTTTCACGTATGGCACTTAACTGACTGACTGGTTGATAATACAAATATAATAGCATTATTCATGTGCATAAAAGGCATGTGTATAATTATGGAAGCATTATTAATAAAAAAGAAGAAGCCAACACTCAACAATATCAACTATGAACATTTCCACAATATGCTGACTGTTTAGAATATAAAATATTATGTACACATAACAATCTATATATTCAGTTAAAAGTAAAATACAATTCATCTTAGATAATAGCTAAAAGAATAGCTGAAATTACTTGGATAAATAAAATTTTTGGGCAATTTTTATATAATTTATATTCATAAAGAATTAGAAAACCACATGAAAAATTACAAAAAAACTTAACCATAAGTTTATCATTTTTTATAAAACTTGCACACACACACACACACACACACACACACATATATATATATATATTTGTCATCTACATACAAGCCTGTTTTGCTGTATCACAGCTCATCAGTGTGGCTAGACATCTACTTGCTCCTGGAAGAACTCAATTCTATGCTGAAGAGTAATGCATAAATAGCAGAAGTGGTAATTGTTGTTAAAAATTTCCCCTCCAGAGAGCTCAATCATAATGATGATATTGATCATCATTGCTTAACTACCACGGAAATATTTCTTTCAAGAAAGTTTTTAACTTTACTGATGCTCTATGACTAGAGATATTATTTCTCTAAATACCTGTAGCCGGTTTTGCCATTTTCAGGTAGTAAATTTATTTTCAATTTGCAAAAATATTTTTAAATGTTACGTAAATAATAACAACAGCAAGATAGAAGAAGAAACTTCATGAAACTCTTTGTATGACTCATGATAAAAAACTAGAAGTTCAAAATATGTCATAAACTATGAGAAAACAATTCTAAGTCTAATGTTAAAACTATGAAAATAAAATGCTAGAGAAAGCAAATACCTACTTCTATTGAAAACAACTTTATTCCCTGAAGATGACCAAAGTGTTTCTTTTCATGATGTATGTGTCTATATTTTTATGGTGTCTCTTCTGATGTTATCAAAGAAATCTTTCTAATGCTTTCCAAAAAAATGAAAAAACTTTGCTTATCTCTTATACACAGCAATTTTGGTGAAATGTATATATTATGAAAAAAGTTACAAAATAATTTTTGATTATTGAAATGTGTTTCTTTTATTGTTAAACAAATTTATTAATATTTATAAAATTCTTACCAGTATTGAAAATTATTTATAATAAAAAAAGAATACTTCTTTGTTAAGGAAAATTGATCCTAATTATCCTAGAAAATTAAGAATGTATATAGATACAATTGGATTAATATTTGATTTTAATGTTGTAATAATTAGAATTCTCAGTGACTCTGTGCATATTGCTGCATGAAAAAGTGTGCAAAGAAACCGCCAAATAATTTTATTTTTGCTTGCATGTGTGAACCAGTCTATTGGCAGCAGGTCAAAAGACAGAAACTCCCTCTTGTCTTTAGACTGACTGAACTGATGTGGAAAATGTTTTATTCTTTGGCTTTGCTTCAATAGTTCTCTAGAGGCAACTAATAGGGTTCAGATTTACTGTGTGGCACAGACCCTGCAGACAGTTATTTGAGAAGAATAACTCAAATTTATTCAAACTTGGTTTTGATTTCATCATTCTGAGAAGGGAAAAAGAAGAAAAGGCTTACCTATTCTCAATAGGAAGGCCAGCCCTGTTGTGTGATCAAATTTTTCGACTTGAGTTTCTGTCTGTGTCTGCCTGTCTCTCTCTCTGTGTATGTGTGTGTACCTACATGCATACATATTTTGCAAAATATGTTGGTTTGATGCTTTGGCTCAAACGTTAGTGATATATGAGGAGTCATCAGCCTAAACAATTTCTTAAAGTCTGTCCAAGCTTTAGAATTTTGTGGGGAAAGCTTCTTGACATAACCTATTTTTATATACCTCATATATATATATATATATATATATAGAGTATTGCTGAAAGTTCTTACCCCTAGTAAATGGAAATTATTTGGTCAAATTTTGAAAATTGAAATATAACAACTTAATAAAAATACTGAAATTTTCATCATAATAGATTTTTTTGTCATGTTAAGTCATACATTTATACAAAAAATTTACAAGTGTAGAAAAAAAAACAATTAAAAATTTTGGCCAATACAATCAAATGCAGTTTTGTTACTATTATTGGTATATATCTATAATTTTATAGGTATTGTATAGTAGTGTACAATACTATAAAATATTTACATTTTAATAACATGGATACCAAGCATTTCTTGGTTGGAAGAGGAAATAACTTTAGATATAACAATGCAGAAAAATACATTGACTTCCAACCACAAGATAACTCATGGTTAGCAGTTTTATTATGATTCCAATGACAAGTTATCTTGTGCCAACAATGAGTTTATTTGTTGTGATACTTTTAGGGAGAAAACAATGTTATGTTTGCAGTTGAAGTCATAAATTAACCTATCAACATTTTTTATTGCCTTTGTTGGCTATTATAAAATTAGAATTTGAAGTCTGATTTCATAATTGACCTCTACCAGTTAATATGTTCAAGAAAAAATTCTTCTAACATATAACAAATGAAAAAAAGATTATTTATATTTGTCCCAAATTAAATGGCTGGTGTAATCTTTTAGATAGATAACTCTTCTAGATACACTATCAGTGTTTCTCTCATCCAGTGCCAGTATAAAAAAACTTGTTTGAAAATCCAATTCTAGAAAAACTAATAAAGAAGTGGCCATATAGAAAAGCATAGAGAAATCAGCTCAAGGCCAGCAATTTTGAGAGATTGGCCTTTGTTACAGGAAATTGAAGACACTGTGGATGTGCATTGTGTTGCAGTGGATATTGGCTCAGAATGAGAAATCAGAGGCCAAGTTCAAATTCCAGTTGAATTTACTTGCAAATACTATTGGGAAAGGTATTAATCCATCTCTCCTCCCTCCAGCTATGAGTTAAATAGCAGGATAGCTTGTGTCCTATCGCCTTGGTTGGCAACCAGTCTACCTTGTCCAGAGGATAAAGGGGTTTGCATAGGGTTAACACCTTTACCTGTAAAAAAGATAAGTTACAGAAACATTGATGACACCCTTATTGATGGTTTATGCTCCACTGAGAACGATGTGGTGTCAATGGCCTATGCTCCACTAAGAATGATGGGTAATAGGTTAGGATAAAATTATAAAGATCTTGAGATGGAACTGATCTTTCTTTTTGTCTCCTGCAGTTAGAATAGTTGTCTTAATGGTTCAGTAAAATCCATTTCACAACTTTTTCAAGAAACAAGACCGGTATCTTATTTTGGTTGAAGTCTATCTAGAGAAACACTATACAACTGAATAAAATTTAATAACTGAGTTAGGTTCTGGATAACCTCTAAGATTCTTGGTACTTTTTGTCACTTGAATTGTTCAACTGTATCCCTCTTAGAATCTTTTCATCATTCTTGAGAGCAATTGTTCCTTGTTCATAGAGCTGCACCTAATTCCTGTAGTTTTGAGACAATTTTTTTTTATTTAAAACTTATTTAATAATCAAGTTTAAATCTGAACATCTGAAAAGTTCTTTTTCTAAACATTTTAAGTATTGCACACTTTGTTGAAAACAAACTTCTGAAACTTTTTGATTGGTTGAAAAATCTATGTTGCTATAAAATTGATTTCCAATGGTCTCCATTGATTTTGGATCAGTATTAGTTGCCCCCAAGAATGGCCTCAACACAGATCATTGCATTTATTTTTCCAATGTCTTTAATGAATCTACACTATTATTGCTCTATGTCTAGTCTAATTCTATTATGTGCTGGATTCAGCAAAATCATAATCATAAACATTAGGAATTTGCAAATAGCAGAATTAGTTATACGGCTCATTAAGCTGATTGTCCAACAAAACTTGCATTCATTTGCTTCTTAGGCAGCATTATATAAATGGATGTACTAAGGTCTTCTGGTATGTCATCACTGTTTCATATTTTGTTTATGACTTCAGTAAACTTGTCAATCGCAAAATTGTCTAGTGCCGACAGCATTTCTATTGCAATCTCATCTCGTACTGCTGTTTATCGTGTCCAGTGCTGATCTTAACCTCAGAATTACATATTTCAGATCCTTTTAATGTATCTTTTTGAGATCCTAGTTTTTTATCTTTAGTCTTTGATGAGTTCTCTGATGCATCATTGAGGTATTTTGATTTTGAGCATTTCTTCTTTTGATCTTCTGCTTTCTTTCATTTTCTTGTCCTGTTGTTTATTTTATTCTTTTATATTGGAATGGCCAAAAGGGTTATTAGGTTTATTAAGTAAATTTTCTACTTAACAACTGAATAACCTGCTGCATCTAAGACATCACTCAATAAATCCTGGGCCTAACTAATAAAACAACAACTTTTAGACAATATTTGACTTTATTTAGCAACATAGTCTCCTTCTAATGTGATACACTGATTCCAATGCTTTTCAAACAATTCGATACCTTTTTTTATAGAATTGTCTTTGGCCTCAAAATATGCCTCAGTTTTTGATATCACTTCGTCATTGGAGCCAAATCTCTTTAGCTGGAGCTTTTTTTTGAGGTCTGCAAACAGCCAGTAATTGCTGGGGAGCCAAATCTGAAGAATAGGGTGGATGCGGAAGCCATTCAAAGTGTAATTCATGTAGTTTTGCCATTGTTGCTATCAACTTGTGACATGGTGTATTGTCTTGGTGAAAGATCATGTTTTTCTTCATTTGTGCCCTTGTTTTGGTGATTTCTTCCTTCAGACGTTCCAGTATTTCCATATAATATTTGCTATTGATGGTTCTTCCTTTTTCGAGGTAATTGATGAATAGAATACCATGCACATCTCAAAATATGGAGGCCAAAACTTGCCTGCTGATATTTGCGTCTTTGGTCACTTTGGACAGCTTTCATTTCCTGCTCTCCACTCGGCTGCTTTCCGATTTGACTCTGGAGTGAAGTGGTGGATCCATGTTTTATCCTTTGTCATATATTTATGTAAAAACTTTTTCTTGTTGAGTTGAAACAGTTGCAAACAACACTCTGAAACGCGTTGTTGTTTTTGATCGACTGTGAGTAAACAGAGTACCCACTTTGAACACAGCTTTCTCATTGACAAATGTTCATGCAAAATGGTGAATACACTGCCTTCTGATATGTTCAACTCATCTGCTATCTCACTCCACTTTAATTTGGTCAAAGCTAGTTTGTAAAATTTTTTTTATGTTTTCCCGGACAACTGTCGATTGTGATTGACTTGAGCGTTCAACATCATTCGTGTCTGTATGACCGTGTTTAAAGTCAGCATACTACCTCTTAACCATTGTTTCTAATGGAGCAGAGTTGGAATAACACTTATCAAGCCATTGCTTTGCTTGAACTGTACTTTTCCCATCAGAAAGCAATGCTTTATCAACACATGAAATTTAAATTTTTTTCATTGTTTTGAAAATTTGCAACTGTAGCTTCACTTAAATAACTGTAATTTGTAAACTAATAATCTGATTGGGCCCAAATTTTGTTATGTGCTATTTGAAGGTTAGTATTTCATAAAAATCATATGGATTTTTTATTAGTGGTGCCATCTATATATCAGGCCCAGGACTTATTGAGTGATCTTTTATAATGCTTATTCTTTCTATATCTGCACATTTTTTGTTGAGCCATTCTGGGTATACAGTTCTATCAAATACTTCAGGCATTTGAATGTTCTTGTCTTGTATAGTTCAACACTTGTAATTTATTATTGTAAACTGAGTTTAGTATAGCAAAAACATAAATGGGAAGATTGTTTAGCATCAACTTTCTGACTGGACAAGGCCTGCCTTAAAAATCATGATTCAAAATTCTAGCTTTTTATTTAGGCTTAAACAAAAAAAAAACTCTAAAATATATGTGACAATGCAGGTATAATGAATCCTCAAATAATTTACAGGCTGTGTATTGTTTTATATTAAAGAATTTGCAGTTTTTCAAGTTAAGAAAAGTTTATTTAAAATTTTCTGGAATTCCCGGGCATTAAGAAAAAATATAATATAAAAATATTAGAAAATGATCACATTTTTATGGTTTATACTGTGAGAAATTTCCTTGGTTGTGAAAAAATATTGTTTGCTGATCTTATATAGTTCTTCTAAGACGTATATTTTTTCTAGAAAACAAAACACTGTTGGCACCAATACTGCCGAAGCTTAAATTGCAACTAATATGACACCAACGATAGAAACAAAATCTGGAACAAACTTGATGACAAAGACTGCTACCCATTCAGGTTTTCTCACAACGACAGTGACTACCAAAAATTCTGGAGCATCCATTAAAATTTTTCAAATGAAATCATAAATCACTTTTGTTGGGAACCACTCAACCTGACTTCCATGTAAATCAGTTTCACAAAGA
Source organism: Ascarosepion bandense (assembly GCA_037127315.1). Classification (NCBI taxonomy): domain Eukaryota; kingdom Metazoa; phylum Mollusca; class Cephalopoda; order Sepiida; family Sepiidae; genus Ascarosepion; species Ascarosepion bandense. Next base: position 1,425,574 of record JBBBDQ010000703.1, on the reverse strand, counting down.
CTTCAGTTTCTGTTTTTATAGATTACTTATTACCTCTCAATTCGACTCTTACTGGGGACAGTTTTCACTTTTCGTCAAGGAACACTCAACCTGACTTTCACTGTCAATCAATTTCAAAAACAACCTTAACAAAAGAACAAATCACTTCTTCATCATAAATTGTTAGCAACAATTATCTTTTTCTTTGTTTTTTTTCCCCTTGTCACATGAAAAATAAACTGCAACAAATGCCTCTGTCAAAAAACAATGGATCAGACTCAAATGCAAATAAAATTTAACCCTCTAGGGCCATTTGTATCATATTTGATACAGTATTTCCCTATAAGGAAACATTTGGTATTCATTGACTGAGCAGTCAGTACTGCTTTCATTTGAAATTTATAAAATATTTCTCTTAAAAAATTTTTCAGGAAAATATTTCTTTCAAGGCTTGTTTTCATACTGTATCAAATATGATACGAATGGCCCTAGAGGGTTAATGATATTTTTTTCCTTTTTTCAAGGCCATCTTTGGTGACAAGCTATAGAGTAAAGTGGAAGTTCTTTAGTCTGAGTTGTCAGTACCCACCACACATCGAGCAAAGCACAATTTAGGACATCCATCTACCTTGTCAGGTGAAATCAGACTCTTAAAATAAAATCAAAATTTTACTTTGCAAATGTCAGCTAGACATCACTTCCATGCCATTGACATCTGTATTCCAGTGCAAAATTTCTGAATCTGAGGAATAACCTTTTCTGATCTCTGTAGACAAAATAAAAATCCCAAATCCAAACATATTCTCTTTTTGCACCGTTTGACATCCCCAAACAATGCACATTTCAAACTCCAAAACCAACATCTGTGTTACTCAGCACAAATACACTGCACATCTAAAAATCAGTGATGCCCAAGAATATCATACCAATAACGAATCCACAACACTTACTGCAAAGTTTTTATTTTTCTAGAAGTTGTATATTTCTGTTTCAGTATTTGAGTCTTCCTGTCTGACTTTATCTTTACATTACAAGAATCAGAAGAGTTCAAAAATGAACTATTGATGCCATATCTGGGCTAGAGTTTCTCAACCCCATTGCCCAAACACGGTAGAGTTCAGAATCATTTACATGGCCTTATTAGGGATGATATATTTTCCACTCTGCAGGTTCTTTCCCACAGATGCAACATCACAATCCTGTCACTACTCTGTTGTTATTTCCATGGCAAATGTTCAGATGCCCTTTACTGCTAAGCCACGCCACACCATGGAGTGGAATCAACCTCATTTTCTTCATATCCCTATTGTAAAGAGAAATTTCCACTTAGAGAACATTTTTCCTAAAACAGCAACTTTGCAGAATTGATTCCCATATGAATGCTTCCCTAACCTCTACAATCTTAACCTTTAAAGGTCAGCTGTTACTTATCCTCCTTCTCATATTCTTCAATTCCTGCCACGTCCTCTTTCAGTTGATATTCACATATCATTGAGTAAATGTAAACTAAATCAAATACTCAAGCCTTTGCAGGTCATTATTGTTACTTATTTATTTTTTGATATCTTTTGTTTCTATTTAAATTTGAATAGGATGCATGACTTATAACTCATTCATTGAGCTAACATCATCATCATTTATCCATCACACATAATGGTGCATAGGGCAGCAATCATCATCATCGTCATCATCATTTATCCATCACACCCAATGGTGCATAGGGCAGCAATCATCATCATCATCATTTATCCATCACACCCAATGGTGCATAGGGCAGCAATGTTTTGTTGCTGTTTCTGTAACAAACTGTTTTTTACAGGGCAGGGTTGTTAGCCCTGTGCCCAACCCCCAAGCCTGGAGGACTGCTGGACCATTCTTGGTCCTTACATTTACAGCACCTGGTATTCCCAAATGGTCACCCATTTAAGTACTGACCAAGCTCAATGTTGCTTAACTTTGGTGTTTGGACGGGAACCAGTGCATTCAGCACTATAGCCGTAGACATTGTGCTAACAGCTAATGTGTAATGAAATAATTGGAAAAGTTGAGTAAAAGAAATATTTTAAATCTTTAGGACACTTATAATTATTGGGAAGAGATAGTTGAAATTTCTAGGGCATATAACAAGGAAAGAGTGCTTGGAAAATTTGATATTCATAGGATTAAAGGCAAGAGGTACAGAGAAAAATGATGTATAACTTATCAAGTGTGATTGACTAAGTGGATGGTGGAACAAAGTTTTAGGGGAAATAGCAAAAAGACAAAATTTATTAAGAGCTACAAAGAAAAGAAATTCTGGAGAACCATAATTGCCTAACGCCTGATGGGGAAACAACTCGTAGAAGAAGCACAAATGAGGAACACAATCTTGGACGTTTCTTGCAGAATATTGTAGTTTATCTACAAAATTATTGTGTTTTATTACTTTGATGCACTTTGCTGACTATGTCAGTAAATATATTCTTTTCATATTTTCATGGCACAAAGCAGGATAAACTGATGTCAAAGTGAAGAAATATCAACTTTATAGTTTTCCTCAAAGTGTAAGAGAAAGTCTATTATTAGTCGCTGCATAAAAAACTGACTTTGAAGTGAAGACAAAAGACAATGTTGAAATTTTTGTTACTTGTATATCACAAAGCCAATTGCTGAATAGAAGAAACTGTTTAGTTTATAAGTTTGCTTTTCTTTATAACTTTATTTTCCTGTTCTTAAAATTACATTTTTCTATTTTCAACTTGGACAAGAAAATTTCTATTTTGTTCTTCCTTGTATATTTATGTGCACACACTTTTCATTCAATGATGTCAAAACCAATTTTTAGTTACCAAGATTAATTGTAATGAGTAAGAACATTTGGGATGGCAGTTTGTGGACATGTTAATCAGTGTGAATGCAAATTCTTTATGGGAAAAGGAAAAACTGAGAAAAATATGCCTTTTTGGTCTTTGTTTTGCAATCAAGTTTATATTTCTATCATATATATATATATATATATATATAAAATAAAACATAAAAGTTAAATAAAAAACAGAAAAGCAAATCATTCACTTTCTATGGACTTTGACTGAAGTACATAAACAAAAATAATGTTTTTTTCATATATAAATTTGATAAATGTGATATGTTAAATTGGTTTCTTGAGAAAAAAGTGTATGAGCTGAAAATAACATGAAAATAAGCAAAATTCTCCAATATCTGAATGTATCTGTTTGGTTTTTAATGTATACCAAATGTCTATTGGTAACCATTCTGTGGGAATTTAACAATTTATATCATGAGTCTTTAGTAATTTCTGGGAATTGAAAGGATTTTGTGTCTTTATTTATTCTTTTACAAGTGCACAATATTTGAAATATTCAGGGTTTGTACTTAAAAAAATGTTGAGTTTTATCTTTGATTTGGTTGTTTTCTTTCAGTTCAGTTTCAAATTACTTTCACCAGATTCTGTAGAAACTAATTTTACATGTTGCTCCTTGTATTCTTTCTTTCTTTTAATCTTTTAGCCACAAGCAAGGCAATAAAGTCACTAAGATGAAGGAAGTTACTGAAAGTGAGAGAATATGAGAAAAATAAACATTAAAGAAAGAGAGCAATAAAAGAAGAGGAATTAAAATGATAAGATAATAAATGATATTGCATTTAAATTTTTGAAGAAAGTAAGAAGCCAGAGATGGTTTCACAAGTGTGATGTGCAAGAAAAGAAACTTTTGCAGTAAAGTTTACGGTTATATCTAGCCATTTCAACTGTAAAAGGTTGAGACCGAGCTGACAAACTAGTATTGTGCTTAAATTTATAAAGTCCAGTTTTCCAAAGAGGAAAGCAATATTTATTACTGAAATAAAACAGAAAATGTGACACAAGGTCAAAAAGAGGCATTGGAAGACTGGTCATCAATCTGTTTCATATTGAATTTTGCTAGCCACAATCACTGACCCTAAGAAATTGTATAATATATTCCTTACACCAAAAACACCACATTCTAACTTAGTATTTTTACTACAACCACCATAATACCCCAAAATCTCTATGTCTTAACTAGTCCCCATATGTACAATTTATCTAGGGGGAGGGTGAAGAATAAAATTACAACTTTTAAAAACATGAAAACCCAATTAATATTTAAAATGCTATGTACAAGAAACTAACCAAAATAATGTTAGTAATAAAACTTCCACAATCTTTAAATACCAAAGAGGAAAGATCATCAGAATAATTACCATCAAAAAATAATAGAAAAGGCACAAGGAGGCTACATTAAGGCAGTGGAAAAGTGACTAAAGGTTAGATGCCAAGTCAGGACCAATAGCCTTGCAGATTATTCTTTGTATTCTATCAAGAATCTATAAATACATTGCAAAATCACCAGACCAGATATGGCAGTAATACTCAATGCATGAATGAACAGTAGACAATCAAGAGAAGTTAGGTGATTCTCCAAATAAAATAAATGCTATGTCTAGCAAAACTTAATATTTTCTTTCTAGAAGGTATATTTTATATCTCAGTATCTTGTCTGTGTGAGATAACCTATGGCAAAAGAGCTTAACATCTATTGATTTTTGGGGAGGAGTTAAAGGTCTTGGAAATAGAAAGTACCCTGGCCTTTGATTCCTACATAACAGCCACGTCAACCGTTTGTTTGAAAATGTTTGTTTTAACATCTCCATTCAGACACTGTTTGGTTTATTGACTGGTTTCTCTGCTTGTGTTCAAGCTTTGATACCTTCAGTTCAAATATGATGCTGCTTTTCATTTGTACTTCAACTTAAATAAATGTACTTTGAATTCTATTCTTGCCCTACCTGACTATGACAGTTTTCTACATCATAGGCATTACCATTTTGTGATACAGAGTAAAATAAATAGGTGTCTCTTTTGAAACGAGTTTTGAATCTATAATCTAAACAATTCTATAAGATTTTATACTGATTAAGTCTTCGTGGATATAGCTTAAGCAAATTTGGTTCAGGCATCAAATTTATTAGTTTTACTGTTTTTTTCATGTAAAATATTTGACAAGGTGTCAAATCTCAAAGGAAATCATCATTTGGAGAAAGGTTTTTGAACATTTTTTTTTGTTTCATGAGTTAAAAATTACCTTGAAATGTTTCCTGGTATTCCTGTCTGGAGTCATGAGTTTATTTCTATCTTTGAACCTGACATTCTTGAGTCTTTCAGCATGGAGTTTCATTTTCTGTTTTTGTCTAAAGAATTACCAATTAATATTGTAATATTTTTTCTAACACCACTTCCTGTATGATCATGAAAGTTAAGCAATGTTGAGCCTGCTCAGGATCCAGATGAGTAACCGCTTAGGAATACTAGATGCTGTAAGCTTGGATATTTAGATGATGTAATAGATACTGGCTCAGAATTCTTAACTGGAGATCAGAGTTCCAGTTGCCATTGGGTTTGTTATAATGACTTACGTGCAAACACCCTAGAGAAAGGTATGAATCCACCTCTTCTCCCTCCAGCTATAGTTTAATTAGTATAACTTGTATCACTAAACCATTATTATCTCCCCCAAAAATGATTCTTGTAATCAAAAAATATTTTCTAGCTTCAAATAATCTACAAGCCATAAAAAATAAATGAATGAATAATTCAATCACTTTATTTTAATCCCTGGTATTTTTTATGTATCTGAAATTGAAAATAAATGCCAATAATTGTATCTCTCTCTCTCTCTCTCTCTCTCTCTCTCTATATATATATATATATATATATATATATATATATATCCAATACAAAAATCTAGAATTGAGCCACTCACCCTGAAGAACCGTTCATGTGAAACTGCAGTAGGTGGTGGCTCAATTCTAGATTTTTGTATTGTATTCTGCTCTACGTTCGTACTTTCGTACCTTCATATCAAGCACTTTGCTGTTAAGGTTTCGTCTTGGTTTTTTTTTTTCTTTCAAACGAGCACTAGACGTATTGTTCTTGTGTGGTGTTTGTTTCTTTTTTTCTCCCCCTTTATTTAACCCACGAGGTAGTCCTCGCCAGGTTAGAAGACGGTTTATATTACTGTTAGTTAGCATTATTTTCGGATATTTAGTCTGTTATTATTAGTGTTGACTTACTGTGATTAAGTTCATTATTATATATATATATATATATATATATATATATATATCTGATGAGACATTGTAGTTTCAAACTACAATGTCGAAATGAATGTACAGTTTGTAGTGGATATATATAAAATAATTTGTACATGTTCTAAAATATAATTTAGAATAAATATTCACAGCTCTATATTTTTTATATATCAAGCACTGTTTTAAATTAATGTTTTGGATGTTGTACAAAATTTTTTCTTCGTTCCTTATTCACTCGGATATATATATATATATATATATATATATATATATACACTCTAGGATTCTCAATAGACATAAAAACAAATCAAAAAATAGTAAATTTCCTAGATGTAACACTCAGCCTTATCAACAGCACATACAAACCTTACACAAAAGAAAATATCAACCCCATATATATCAACAAACATAATTTTTTGAATGGAAATGTATTTCATTATTGTCATTCACACATACTAACATTACCAACACATATATACACTAAATTCGTCTATACTTTAAATCCGCTTGACACTCATTATTTTTGTTTACATATACTTACATTCATAACAAACATCTAGTGTTTTTATTACACTTGGCACACAAACTTAAAAAGACGTAAGTTTTCTTTTTAAATATTTATCCCTTGCTTTATTATACGTGACACGTATCTGACCAGTGAAATCAAACCTAAACATACTGTCTCTGAATATTTTAAAATATTTTCTAATTTTTAAAAAAAGTTTTTAAATCATTTGACTTTAAAAAAATCTCTGAAGAAGATTGTTAAAGTGAAACATGTTAGATTAAAATTTTTCCTTCCTGTTCTTTACTTATTCTAGTTATATATATTTGAAAGACATCACTCAAGTTGCATAATAATGTCTGACATCAACAAATACATTATTCTAAATATTTCTGATAAAAATACAAATGATAAATTGACATTCACTAGGTATTTATTTATATAAATATAACTTGATATAAACAGCAGAAATTTTATTGTGAAAACATTGACTTATATAATAGAATTTGATGTGGTGTATGTGAGTAACTAATTACATTTTTATCACCTTTTTCTCCATCATTTTAATTCTTCTTTTTTTTCTTGCAGTTGAATTTTTAACTAGTTTAAAAAGTGGCTTTCTTCTGGTTGCTCTCTCATAATAACATCTTATAATTTAAACTTTCTTTAAACATATCAAGCCCGTTTTCTGAGGGCTCAGGTTGAGCTGAATAAGAGTTGTTTCCTTTCCTTCACTATATGCCTCTGTACTTAATATTTCAATGCACCTCTTTTGAAATTTGATAACTGCTATCCTCCTGGAGCATGAGGCATTGGTATATGCAATTATGTCTTTGTGTTTTTGTAGCAGAGTAATTATTGTGAATTTGTATATTTTTTATTCAGTACCAAATTTGAATCTGATCACGAGGTCTATTTGTTTACATCTCTGTAAGCGATTCTTGGGAAACTGTGAACAGAGATTGAAACTGTTTGAAGCCAATTAAAGAATTTGCTGCCAATAAGATTTTAACTTACTCCCAGCTGTTAGATGCAGATTTTGTTCTCCGTTACAACAATACAAGATTATTATTCTTCATTTTCCTTCAGCATCTTTATTAGAATGGATACCGTCTACTTTTCATTATAAAACCGTAAATTTCAATGCATCACTTGATTCCATTTATTGCTCTTATTTTCTGTAATTGTTGGGTGGCCTGAACGCCCAGAATATCAAATTTATGCGGATGAACAAAATGCATAACATTATATTTGACCGTGTTTCTCATTTAATCATAGATGTTACATCATCAAAGATGATGAAAATGATGGAAAATATGATGGTTTTGTCCTTGTAAAATCCACTTTACCAAAATGTTACTGATGTCAGTTAAAATATCAAACAAATTTGCCTGTGATGTTAGATTATTACTTTCAGTTTATTTTTTCTGCTTTTTCCTTTGGCCCCTTCATGGGTAAACAATAATTCAGGAAGGATGAAGA